>JAWMAG010000070.1:1200000-1215000 GCA_037013455.1 Ceratitis rosa | reverse complement strand
TCGGGCCGTATTTTTTCCAAAACGAGGCCGGTCAGGCAGTTACTGTGAATGGTGTTCGCTATCGTGAGATGATAACGAATTTTTTATGGCCACAATTGGAAGATATGGATGTGGACGATATGTGGTTTCAGCAGGACGGTGCCACTTGCCACACAGCTAACGAAACAATGGCTCTTTTGCGCAACAAATTCAATTGCCGTGTTATCTCACGTAATGGCGATGTCAATTGGCCCCCAAGATCATGTGATTTGACACCGTTGGACTTTTTTCTCTGGGGTTATTTGAAAGAAAAGGTGTACGTCGATAAGCCAGCAACAATTCAAGAGCTAAAGGATGAGATAATTCGGCACATTAACGGCATAGAAACTCCATTATGCCTCAGCGTCATCGAAAATTTGGACCATCGTATGGAGGTGTGCCGCCGAGGTCGCGGCGCTCATTTGGCCGATATTTTGTTACATACATAATTGAGTAATACCAATATATCATAATAAAATCAAATTTCAATAATTTCCTAAATAGTTTGTGTTTTATTCAAAATCAACATCGGCCCTTGAAAATTTAACCACCCTTTATTAGCATTCTCTGGTTCTACGTTCACGAAAATTTTAACGAAGTACTGACTGCATTATCAAGGCGATTTCTGTGTCAGAGGGGAGGCTGTAGCGGCTGTATACTTATTATTATTAAACTAGTAAATAAGTTAAAATCAGCAAGTTTTGCAATTATTTCTGTTAGCTCAACATTGTGTTAAATGATTAAGTTATTAGCTATGTAAACATAGGCTTAGAACAGAAGAATATGTTTGAAGCTTATTTCAAAAGCTTTTGCCAAAAGACAAGCGCACATTAAATATATATATAACTGTTGTCCTTCTATTTTACATCTTATGAATTTTATTTACCTACATATATAATATCATACTGAAATAAAAACTCAAGTATTCACACATGCGACTAAGCACGACGTGCACGTCCAGAACTCCCGTGGTTTTTAATCAATTGCAGTGTTTACTAATGCCTAGACACTTGTAGACAATTATTGGCTGGTTTTATTAAGCACACAGGCAGGTACGAACCACTTAGAGGAAACCATTTCGCTAAAACCGATATAATCAAATATTGATTTCAAAACATATTTGTTGTTAATTAATATGAGTAATGAAAATAGTATTGTTGTGAGGATTTTACTATCAGAAAAAACTGCTAAATTGATGTTTTTTAGGAAAATTGCTTTGCTATCTTTAAGTTTTATAAATATTGTAAACACACTAGCAGGCCCTACCACACTTTTTTGTGGCTTAATATATTTTTGCCTAATTAAGCATCATGTTATATAACTGTTGAAGAATAAAAGGCTAAAATAGTTTAATTTATTTTAACGTTATACGAAATTAATTTGTATCCACTGTGCATTGCTAAAATACTTCCTATCCATATAACTATATCTTTCTAAGAAATACTTCCTAGTTGAAATTTGCCGGTTTTTTCGATAAAGAAAACACTTAATTTTCAGAGGAATCTCAAAATTTTTTTATTCAAAGTATTGGCCACTGGTTTCTACACATTTCGCCCATCTCTCAGGCAAATTATGGATACCATTCCAAAAAAACTTTTTCTTTTTCGAGGCAAACCATTCGACGAGCCATTTTTCGACTTCTTCAAAATTAGCGAAGCACTGCTCTGCAAGGGAGTGTCCCATCGATGCGAAAAGGTGATAGTCGGACGGGGCGAGGTCTGGAGAGTACGGCGCGGGCGATAATATTTCCCAATTAAGTGTTTTTAATGTGTCTTTCACCAGTTTAGCGGTATGAGACGGCGCGTTGTCATGTTGCAAGATAACTTTGCCATGTCTTCGGGCACATTCCGACCGTTTTTCAATCAACGCATGATTCAAATTGATCATTTGTTGTCGGTAGCGAACCGTGTTCACCGTTTCACCAGGTTTTAACAACTCGTAGTACACCACACCACACGGGTCCCACCAAACACAGAGCATTGTCTTACGGCCAAAGCGATTTGGCCTTGCAGTCGATGGGCCAGCTTCACCAGGGGAAAGCCATGATTTTTTTCGCTTCGGGTTCTCAAAATAAATCCATTTTTCGTCCCCCGTGACAATTCGATGAAGAAAAGATTTCCTTTCGAATCGTTGAAGCAGCATTTCACAAACGGTTTTTCGATTTTCCATTTGTCTATCGTTCAGCTGGTGTGGCACCCATTTTCCATACTTCTGGATCTTTCCCATGGCTTTTAAACGTTGGAAAATTGCTCCTCGAGTCACATGTAGTGTTTCTGCCAATTTTTGTTGCGATTGGGTTGGATCAACATCCAATAACGCCTGCAATTCCTCGTCTTCGAACTTTTTCACTGCACCAGGATGTTCATTGTCTGTCAAATCGAAATCTCCACTTTTACACGTATATTGACGAAGTTTGTGTACGTGACTGATCGGATGTGCAATAACATGAATAACCCGGATATTGTAAAACATGTACCAGTGACAGGCACTGCATACAAAACAAACATTCAAACGTTGCTAAGACGTTTGAATGTTCGTTTTGATCGACCAGGTGAGATTGTAAATTCGTTTATCTCCATGTTCTTGAATTTGCCCACTGCGTCAAATGAAAGCTCGAATCTTTTGCGTAAAATATCGGATTGCACACATGAAGTCATACGGGGCTTAGATGCATCACATCAAAATGACCGTGATTGCTGGCTTATTTATTTTTTAGAAGCAAAAATTGATCCAGAATATCGCCGACGTTGGATTAACAACAGTACAGTTCCTTCTATTGGTGACTTCTTACATTTTCTAGATTCCCGTTGCGAAGAGTTAGAGCTAAGTGAGAGGAACACTACTAGTACTCCAAGAGCATCTTCTGATAAGCAAGACAAATAACAATTTCTTGCCTTGGTGACTACTGACTCCAGCTTATCAATGCTTTGTCATAAATGTAACTCGAAAGATTATAATTTAGCGAAATGTCTGGCGTTTGCTTCACTTAGCATTGAGAATCGTTGAAATTTCATAAAAACACAATCTTTATGTTTCAACTATCTCGAAGGCGGACATATGGAATGCCATCGTCGACACCATACATTGGTACACCCTGTCGCAGTGCTGCAAATCTCTACACCAAGGCAAGCAGAGAAGCCATCGCCTACTACGTCATCTGTGCCAACTGCTGTATCGGCAGACCAATGGTCAACTACTTCGCACGTCGTTCGTCCGTACTCACCACCAATCTCTGCTTGCTCAGAACATATCAGCATAATGGAAAAATTTGCTAAAGAGAACGGTAAATCTATTCTGCCTACGGCTGTGGTCGAGGTACAATCTGCGTGGGGCCGCTACATTCCTTGTCGTGTTCTATTAGATTGCGCTTCTAAGTTGTGCTTTTCAAATCTCGGGTCAACGGTGATGTGCTAAAGGTGAAAGCTCATGTCTTAACAATATCACATCTCGTTTACCGCAAACACCAATAACAAACGTCCCAATTAGTCAAGTCAAGGGACTCAATCATGCTGATCCTTCATTTAATACGCCGTCACAAATTGACATTTCGCTTGGTGCGCAGTACGTTTAAGATATTTTCACAGCTGATAAAATCTATGACGATCGTGGCAATGTTATTGCTAATATCATCAATTTTTGGTTGGATAGTTACCAGTACTTCGATTTGTCAACCACAACCAACAATTTCGCTTGTAGCCATGGCTAATGACGATCGCTTGTTACAAAGATTTTGGGAGACTGAAGAGGTTCATCCGAGGAGCAGCTGTTGCGAAGAAAATCATGCAGAGCAACACTTTATCAACACGCACTTCAGAAACTCAAACGGCAGAACGCCGTTTAATGAAAAATGTTGAACTTCGCCAACAATATGCAAACGGGGCATCACTTAATAGTATGCTAGACTGTACCAAATATTCAAAGAAATTTATTTGCTGTATGTTTTCGTTTTCGATTGTATAGATATGTTTTCTCTACTGATATCATTAAAATGTTTTGCCAAGTTTTGGTGACTGAAACTCATCGAAACTACCAGCGCATCTTATGGCAAAAGTCTCCCAGCGATCCCATAGGTCATTTTCAATTGTGCACACTACTTATAAGGTGTGGTTAAATTTTCAAGGGTCGATGTTGATTTTGAATAAAACACAAACTATTTAGGAAATTATTGAAATTTGATTTTATTATGATATATTGGTATTACTCAATTATGTATGTAACAAAATATCGGCCAAATGAGCGCCGCGACCTCGGCGGCACACCTCCATACGATGGTCCAAATTTTCGATGACGCTGAGGCATAATGGAGTTTCTATGCCGTTAATGTGCCGAATTATCTCATCCTTTAGCTCTTGAATTGTTGCTGGCTTATCGACGTACACCTTTTCTTTCAAATAACCCCAGAGAAAAAAGTCCAACGGTGTCAAATCACATGATCTTGGGGGCCAATTGACATCGCCATTACGTGAGATAACACGGCCATTGAATTTGTTGCGCAAAAGAGCCATTGTTTCGTTAGCTGTGTGGCAAGTGGCACCGTCCTGCTGAAACCACATATCGTCCACATCCATATCTTCCAATTGTGGCCATAAAAAATCCGTTATCATCTCACGATAGCGAACACCATTCACAGTAACTGCCTGACCGGCCTCATTTTGGAAAAAATACGGCCCGATGATGCCGCCAGCCCATAAACCGCACCAAACAGTCACTCTTTGTGGGTGCATTGGTTTTTCGACAATCACTCTTGGATTCTCATTCGCCCAAATGCGGCAATTCTGTTTATTGACGAATCCACTGAGGTGGAAATGTGCCTCATCACTGAAGATGATTTTCTTCGAAAATTTTCATAATAAGTCTGGATAACTTTAACACGTTGTTGGATTGTGTATCTCTCCATGGTTCAAATTGAGTAAGTCTGAAATAGAGAAATGTCAAATTAAATTCGGAAAAAAACTTGGCGTTTAGGTGTGGTTCACATTCAACATCGGTCCTTACAATTTAACCACCCTTTAGAACATCATGTGCACCGTTAAGAAATCTTAAGCAGCTTTCAATTGACCACAAGAAACGGTTTCCAAGAGCGTCAAAAATTATTGTAAACGATTTCTATGTTGACGACGTTTTAACGGGTGCTGAAATAGAGGAAGAACTACTCGAGATACATGAAGAACTATGTAACCACACCGCATGCGCCGGCCTAAAGTTAAGCAAGTGGGTTTCCAATAGTCCAAATATAACTGAAACAGCAAAGGTGTTGTGATTGTTTTGCCTGTTGCCGCATATTCAATCCTTTAGGCTTGTTGGAACCCGTCGTTGTTCAATATAAAATTTTGTTCCAAGAGTTGTGGTTGCAGAACTTAGATTGGGATACACCTCTTCCTCCGCAACAAGCCCAACAATGGAAAATTTACCGAAATGATATGTAGAACATTTCAACCCTTTCGTCGCCACGCCCATTGGAAACGTCGATGATCTGCAAGGGTTTTGTGACGCTTCTATTCGGGCCTATTGCAGCTGTAGTATACTGTAAGAGATAAAAACGGTATTTTTAATGTGTTAATTGTTGCTGCGAAAACACGAGTTGCTTCTTTAAAGTAGTTATCGCTATCACAATTGGGGTGGTGTGCTGCTATGCTGTTAGCTCGACTTATAAACGCAATTAAGACCATAGCAGCCAGTGCTTTAGTTCATAAGTATGATAATTATACAATTATTTTTCTTTTTTAAATAAAATAAATAAATAAATAAGGACATAATTCTGCATAAGCAGATAACTACTATTGCCAGGTCAGATTCTACAATTGTGCTGGTGTGGCTTTCTCAATCACCATCGAAACCTTTGTTGCAAATACTTACTTACTTACTTCACTGGCATACACCGCTTGCGTGATTATAGCCGAGTTAACAACATTGCGACATTCGCTTCTTCTTTTCGCTGTGTGGTGCCAATTTAAAGTAGCAAGTACAGCCAGGTCCTTCTCTACCTGGTCTTTCCACGGAGTGGAGATTTTCCTCTTCCACTGCTTCCACCGGCGGATACTGCATCGAAAACTTTCAAAGCTGGAGTATTCGTATCCATCCGAACCAACGTAGCCGCTGCTTCTTAATTCGCTGGACTATGTCAATGTCGCCGTATAACTCGTACAGCTCATCGTTCCATCGTCTGCGATATTCGCCGTTGCCAACTCGTAGAAGACCATAAATCTTACGCAAAACCTTTCTCTCGAAAACTCCTAACGCCGACTCATTAGATGTTATCATCGTCCATGCTTCCGCACCATATAGCAGGACGGGAACAATGAGGGACTTGTAAAGTTTGGTTTTTGTTCGTCGGGAGAGGACTTTACTTTTCAAATGCCTACTCAGTACTTTGTTGCAAATACGGCTTCGAAAATTCTGGATATTGTATCTCGTAGCCATTGGAACCACGCTTCGTTGAAGGATAACCCGGCAAACTGTGCCAGTCGAAGCATGCTTGCATCTGAACTCTCCAAAATTCAATTTTTGTGGAATGGTCCTTGTTGGCTACATAATGACGTCAACATTCGAAATGGGGTGAAGAATTTGACGCACTTGCAAACGTTTGCCAATCACAGGATAACCGAAGAAATCAAGTTTAAAACTGTAAGTATGGTCATAGGCACACAACAGGGTACAAATTTATTTACAGGCCTTGTTCAAAGAACGTCATCATGGAATAAACTGGTGCGAATCGTTTCCTACGTATTACGATTCATCAAATAATTACATCCATATGAAAGAAAATCTAATATGTACAGTGCAGCGAGCTAGAAAATGCCAGGCGTAATCATTTAAAATACGCTCAAGATTACATCCAAGAGGATCGTGCGCTATTAAAATGCAATAATGATTTGAATCGACGCTCTAAGATATTAGAACTCAACCCATTCATCGACGAACATGACTTGATTCGTGTTGGAAGACGGATCGGTAAAGCGATAATAGATAAGGATGCAATTTATCCAACAATACCTTTTTAATTCTGCAATATGCGCACATTAAGAGTTTGCACGCTTACGTTGGTGTGTATGCGCTCTTCGTAATTTTACGTCAGAAATAATGGATTCTTGGCGCTAGAAATTTGATTAGCAGTTTCACATTCAAGTGCATGAAATGTTTTCGACAACGCCAAGTTCATACCTTAGCACGCATCCGACGACGGAATCCGATGGAATTACGTACTACCGCATTGGGGTGGTATTTGGAAATAAGCAGTCCGACCAGTTAAACTTCACTTACGACGAGTAATTGGAAACCATGTACCTTTGAGCAAATGCATACCTTATTGGCTCAAGTCGAAGCTGTTGTAAATTCAAGCCCACTTTGTGCAACCCTTATAATATGATACCGGAAGGTAGGCTAACTGAAATAGAGCCGAATAATCTAAATTACTGGCAGCACGTTCAGAACATGATACAAGGCTTCTAAAAAAGTTTAATTTGTTTTAACGTTATACGAAATTAATTTGTATCCACTGTGCATTGCTAAAATATTTCCTATACATATAACTGTATCTTTCTAAGAAATATTTCCTATTAACTATTATGTTTTTTATTACATATTTATATATCACCGTCCGACACTATATTTGACCAACAAATAATAAAACAGTTTCCGAAACTAGGGCTAAAAAAAAATACCCGTGTCTGGCCGTTTTGCTAGATCAAGTCGTTTATGGGTTTTAGGGGTGAAAACAACCCCTAAATGAAAAGTGACCGCCGGACACGGGTATTTTTTAGCCCTAGTTTCCAAAAATGTTTAATTTTTTCGTGGGTCAGAAAAAAAGTTGATTTTTGTCGGACGGTGTATTATACGTGTATGTAGGTATGTGTTGATTATTCGCACCTTCCATATGAATTTTCCTATATAAGCCAAAAACACCATTCGGATCTATGCTTATTCGCAATAAAGTTAAACCTAAAAATATAGGTTGTAACCCGCAGCCGTAGAATAATAACATTGAAAAATGGTTTATTTTCTATTCTCAGACATAATGAATATACGTACGAAATCGCATAAGAATTGGTCAAGTCGTTTCGGATGAGGTTATAACAACTATGACACTATAATTTTATAGACATATTATATAATATGTATAATAAATAGAGACATACATATTATTTACCTATTCTAAACGGCGGCCGCGATAGACGAGTGGTTAGCATTGCGTACTGACAATCGGAAGGCTCGGGTTCATATCCCAGTGCCAGCAACAGGAAAAGGAAAAGGAAGGGAAAAGTAGAAACGCAACAGCCGAATAAAATTACTAGACAGTAATCAGAAAGCGCAAAAAGCGAGAACTAACAATCTGTGGTGGTGGATTGAATTTTATTTCTCTTCTGACTTGCAAGCAAGCAAGCCCTTATCATTTTCCTTGTGGAAAGCCAATTCAGCAATAGCATTAAATACACAAATAAACTCTCACACACAAGCAAATGTATGTACGAGTATGTACATATCCATTCAAACGAAATAAATACTTAAGGTGAAGCTTAAATCTTTCGTGGGCGTTGAAAATTCTAAACCTACCACATTGGCTAAAACTGAATGTAACCACGATTCCGGAAGTGTTCTTGAAGGGTGTGGCAAAAAAAATTGCCGGTTCAAGATATTATGACAGTACCCTCCAACGGATTTAGGAAGGTCTGAGATTTTGGAAGTGGAGAGATAAAGCAAAAGTGTAAAGGCTGATTCACATAGAACTTGCTGCGCCTTTTTAACTTTTATTAAGACTTTAAAAATATACAAATATTCTTCTACTGACAAAGCCATAGAAAACAGCCATTTAAGTTTTGTCAGCCCACTATAGAAGGAGTTTGTGCTAAAGTCATTGTGTTAATTTTATTTTTCATTTCGTTTCGATAGCTGATCATCTTTGTATGTACACATGTGGCAATTTTTTGGATTTAATCCTGGATTTTTTTTTGCAAATTCTGCGGCTAACGATTTTAATTTTAATTATGCCCGGTGTAATAACCCAACTAGCAATTTTACATAGCTCCGTATCACCCGATTAGAAGAGGGATATGTAGTCAAATATCACGGACGTTGATTTAAAAAAAAATAATTGCATTTTGTCGCTTTCAGTAACGATTATGCGATTCTCTAACTCATTTTAAACGATAATCGACAACAGATATTTCATTTTTATTAAAATGGAAGAATGATGGTACCACAACTTAACAGAACGTCAAAATATACGAAAAATACAAAGAGGAATGACAAAAAACGAAAAACACTTTTCACGCAGGAGTTGTTTGAGGTTTCTGAAGAGGTGGTAGTCGGTGGGAGCCAAATCTGGTGAATACGGTGGATGCGTAAGCAATTCGTACCTTAATTCGTTGAATTTTGTCATTGTAAAAACACCTTTGTGAGCAGGCCCATTGTCTTGATGAAAGGTTATTTTTTGTGGTGCAAACCGGGTCTTTTCCCACGAATTTTTTCATCCAGCTGCATTAATATTCAGAGTTTATTGTTTTACCTTTCGGCAAATAATCAATCAACAGAATTCCTTTTGCATCCCAAAAAAATGATGTCATAATCTTTTTGGCTGATCGTCGTGACTTCACCTGCTTCAGAGCTGAACAACCAGCCTCAATCCACTGTAAATCTGTAAATGTTCTTGTTTCAATTTAGGATCATGGTGGTAGATCCAAGCCATATCCATAGTTATAAAACGAAGCAAAAAATCGTTTTTATTCTGCTGAGAAATTTGTTTTCGTTCCAGTTTTTGTTGAATTGTTAACGTGAGCGGCACTAACTCTCCAAACAGATTTTTCATATGTAACTCTTCATGTAAAATATGAAGTATTCGTTCGTACGCGATGCCTATGGCATTAGCAATTTCACGCTTACTCAAACTTGGCTCATCACTAACAATATTCTGGTGGGGTTGCGGTTTTTGGTCGTTTAAATTTTGTGCGTTTTGAAGGAGAGGACTTCCTATCCGCTTCTAACAATTGTTCATAAATTTAATTTTCTTTAAACCTTTCAGAACAAAGAATCTAATCACTGCGTGATATTAAATTTTTTCCATATTAAAAAAATAATCTGGCGCGTCAACTTCAAATGCCTTGTAAACAAAAAATGAATTGCAACTTTCCATATGTTCTCACGACAGATGAGCCAACTTAAAAAAAAAATAGTTTAGAGCTAGGTTCTTGCTTAGCGCAGAAACTTTGAAACCATATTCAATAAAGAATTATTACACCCACACTAATTTATTCTTTCCTTTTCTAGACTACAAACCGGTGCAACCTCCTGTAGTGAAACATAAGCAACTCAAAATAATGTCGATTATAGTAAATAGCTTATATTGTATATCGTAGTTACTCGAAAGTCAACAAAACAACGCTTTCAGAGGAGTTCAGTAAGGCAGATCGATTTATATTCATGACCTAATATCTTAACCTAATTTTTAATTAATTTTTTTTTTATTTTTGCTAATGATGCTCATTCTTTGAATAATGATAATCTAATGACTAGTCAATAAAAAATATATACCAGTGTAAGCTACGCTGTATGAAATAAGAATTTCATGTTGTTTGTATGAGACGTAACGAACCACTCAAAAATTTAAGTCAAAGTTAACGTGGTGTACTTACCTTTTTTGGGCATTATTTCATCGCTTATTGGGTGGCCGTTGTGTTGGGCCGCGGACAAGTTACTAGCGATTCCATTAATACCATTATCATTAAGAGAGCCATGCTGACTCAACGGCTGCACGCCCGATACAAATGCCGAGCTCAAAATTTCAGTGGGCGATAAGATGCTGCCACTGCTTCCGTTGATCGTACTACTGGCGATCGCGCCACTACCACCTATGCCGCTATTTAATGGCGGTGAATACCACGAGGTTGAGTAGTGTCGAGGAGGCCAACTGTGATTTGCAACAGCGTGGTGTTGGTGATGGTGATGAGTATGGGTTAACGGATGTGCGGCGTGTATTTGTGACGGTAGAGATGCGCCTGAGATATGCATGTGAGAATCAGACTGCGGGTGCGTATGTGGCGGATGATGGTGGTGCTGCTGCTGCTGATTCTGCTGATGGTGATGATGTTGATGTGGACCTGTGCTTGGTGGGGGCAGAGCTGTTAACGAATGTAACGTGCCTATACCGCCATGTTGACGATTGCTGTTTAAAAGGCGTAACTTGTCATATACAGCGCCAGGGGCAACCTCTGTAAGGATACCACTGACAGCAGTGCCATCACCTTCCCCGGCGACGCCCCCACCAACTTTGCTACTACCTCCGCTGCCGTCCGAGTTCAGTGGTGTGTTGGTGGTATGTAACTGTATATCCCCACCACCGCTAGAGCCGCTAACTGAACCATTGCTTGTGGTACTTCCAGAGGGATTAGCTGCATTAAGATTACCAGGAGTGTTGCTCACGCTGCCGCCATTGCTGCTTTTGCCATTCGTTAAAAGTGAGCTGTGCTGTTGTTCCTTTTGAGCTGCAAGATTGCGCAGTACTCGATTAATGGAGGAAACCTTAGAAATTTAAGAAGAAACATTAACGTCGGGAATACATATATTTGTAAGCAAATAAAGAATACATAAAATACATTTTACACATCACAATTATAGAGAAACGTAACATTCGTTATATGTTTGTGAAGATTTTTTATCATTTTATTACAATAAATGGAGATGTTGGATCATTAACAAAAGTACAAACAAACTGCGTAGCCATTTAGCCCTACCTGGCTTAAATGAGTGCTGACGCTGACGCTACTTCTGTCCTGGCACACACTTTTTACTCAAGCAAGAGATTTTCGTTGTAGCAACGAAACGTATTCAGGCATGTATACATGTAAATACACGTATATTCATACAAACTCAAATTTGCTCATGTATGTGCAATTTGTGTCTGTTAGACCAGCGTCTGTTGGTCAGAACCGAAATGGCTGAAGAAGTCGGAGTCTCACTTGTTTGGTTAGTTGACAGTATTCTAGCTTATCATCTAGCGAACTAACTGACAAGCAGCTGTCACACATTTTTTTCTCGCCTTTAATGGTCTTCGCCAATTTTCATTTAGGTACATACTTTTAAGTTTTTTTGTTATTGATGGCGTTGTTGTTCTTGCTATTTTATTTTAGCGTAGTTCTTGTCATTGTCTTTTACTGTTGTTTTTGTACATTTTGCCACGTCTGTTGCTGACAACAGTAACGCCAACAACAAAAACACTGAATGTTTCAGCTGCAATATCCAAAGACAGGCGCTTTCAACCGGAAGGGGAAAATGCAGCAAAGTGGAAAAATTAGGCAAAATATCGTAATACAAGGAACAGGGATGGGCGGCACGGCTTAAAGAGACAACAATGGTAAATGGCGGCCACGGTGGCCGAGTGGTTATCATTGTGTACTGCATTCCGGAAGGCTCGGCCTCCAATCCTGGTGTCGTACTCACATCCGCAAAGTTATAGAAAATTAATTTAAATAAAAAATTAAGCTAAATTTTCTAATTATGGCCGCGCCTCGGCAGGGAAAATTAACCCCTCCGAGTGCATTTCTGACATGAAATAAAAGGTCCTCATATAAAACCATCAGATTTTCGGAGGCGGCTTAATATAAACTTGTAGGTCCCTCCATTTGTTGGAAAAACATCTAGACACAAAATCACAAATTGGAGGAGGAGTTCGGCCGAAAATCAGTAAAGAACCTATACAAAAAATTCTTGAGGTCAAGAAAGTTCTATCGCGATATGAGTTTTATTATGTATGGAAGCATGTGTATGTATACAGAAATGCAAATACATACTTATGTACACATTCTTAGAGTAAATATTAACGTGTTTTTAACAAGAATTAAATTTTCTACCGCAGTTAACATATTTTAAAGATGAGCCCGATTGAACTCACTATATACACGTACGAGTATATGTTGGTTTTCACAAAATATTCATGCTTGTTAGGCTGCTTACAAACATACTCGTATTTACATTTATATTTTTAGAAACAGCACAGATCATGTCAACAAAAAACACTCACAAGCTCGTAATACAAACCATAATTATTGAAATATTTTACAAATATTTTAGCGATATTGCTCATTTTAAATTTGTTGCACACTTTTAAATTCAAGCAAAATGTATCACTTTAAAAACACATACATATTCTACGAATAGTAGTAGTAACATTGTTCCTTGATCTTATGTTAATGTGCAGCTGTAAAAAATATGTTATTTTAGTTACTTTGAAAAAATTACTTTTGGCCACAAAAAATAGTTTCGTGGACCATGGTGCAATCGAGCAGAGTGCAATACTTGAAATTCGGTACATAGGTGGCATTTTGCTTAGATTAACAGGAAGACTACACTTCTCTCCGGAAAGTGGGCAAGGCACTGACCTATTCGAAGAAATCTTATTTATGGTTCGACTTACTTGAAGTTCGGTTCTTTTCCAACAACAAGAAATATGATAATAATAAAAGCCTATACAGATTTCTATATGTACAATATATATTTTATTGAAGTAACTCAATGATTCAATGTTTCTTGCTGTTTTGCGCATTGTTTTTTTTTGCATCCTCAGAACGTATTTGCCAAGTTTTTAGATCCGATCGGCATGAGTTGTGGGTAAAGTACTTAAAAAGTTGTATACATTATATGAATGTAACAGAGAAAGGCCTAATTCATCATTCCTCATAAACTTTTCTAAGAATGCATTCCACAAAATTATTCATCAGCGTTGGGTATGCTTCGTAAATGTAACATTTTGCTGATGACGTTTTGCTTAAAGCAAAGTGTTTAAAAGCTCCAAAATTTTAGTTTGAAAGTATTCTTCTTCCTCAATGGCCAGCTTAGTAGTTTCCTTCCGCATTATCAAAGGATCACTCTACTTTGTAACTAAGTTTTAGTTTTAGATAAAATAATCTTTTCGCAGCTTAGTAGTAAGTAAAATACTGCCTTCGAATCGAATATGAACGCGTGAATCCATAAATATTGATGTTTCATTTTAACCAAAAGTAATAAAATTTCTTTAACATTTCCTGTGGAACGTACAATTTATGGTTGGACATCAGTTGAACGCAAAACAGAAGCAGCAGTTTCGTCAATTTTGCGATCTTGAATATAAATTATGCATATAATTTGCAACAGTTATGGCTTTTTGTATATTAGGCCACTTTTCCGTACACCAAAGAGTAAAGAGTTCCATTCGGGACAAGACGCCAAATGTGCCTATCAATAAAAATTAATAACGGAGAAAAATGAAAATAAAACAAAGGAGTTGCACAGATGATTTGGCTACTTTTTGCCCAACTCGGTTTTGATAATTTTGTTGATTTATGGCCTGTGGGTGCATGGAAGTTTATTATACATACTTAATGCATATAAAAAGATACACAGTTCACATTTTTTATACGCAATCTTTAATTGATGCTAACGACGTGGAAAATAAATATTCTTTCTTTTATAACCCCATATATATGTATATATTACTGCTAAAATGATTGTCTGCAAAACAAATTAATTTTTTAATTAAATTTCTAAATTTTTGAAAGTTGGTCTGGCCACCCATGATCCTCCGAGCTAAGCACTCGGCTACTGAATTCATTAACTTCATATAAAATACTAACTTTTTACAAATGGCCCTGCATCTTTTTCGTCCTTTTTCTTGACTTTTTTTTTAAGATTTATACTTTGTTGCTCATATTGTCACCATTTTTAGTTGGGCTCTTTTGTTAGCATTTTTCCTGTGTTTTCTTCATTTTTTTCTATTTGCCTTTTCTTTTCTTGCTAGTATTTTATAAAAGCCATTTATTGTTGTTGCTTTTGCATTGTAATCGTATTCAGTTATTGTATTGAACTTTTTTGTGGTTCCGTTATTGTTTACGAAATGAACGGAGAAATCGTTTGACGTTGTAAAAGTGCTGTTGATTGTGAGTGCGCGGCAGTTGTGTGTTAAAAATGTGCGGTCATGTGACAAGTTTCCAGGATGGCAGGATGACAGGACGGTTAGTT